>CM021108.1:423210477-423252930 GCA_007115665.2 Sequoiadendron giganteum
TTCTAGAATGCACACTATATGTTTAAGGAGTGGACTTGAAACAACTATTTACAAAAAAAAATTTGTGTGTGTAAAGTCATTTTTTAAAGAAATCATCCAATCAAAGCAATCAATTTCCATAGTCCACAAAACAAATAAATAAGATACAAGGTCATTAATCAGAATTTTATACCCTGTAGACAAACAAGTTCATTGATTAAATCCAAAACAAAAACATATTGTCAAAATACTAAATACATCTAGAATAGCGCATTCACTTTATGTTTTAGTGCATTTCAATCTATTTATTAGTGCATAGACCCATCATTTAGCGCATTGGAGGAACAATATAGCGCATAGGAAGAAAAGTTTGGTGCATAGGCAGAACAGTACAGCGCATCCAACCTGTTTAACAGTGCATCAAAATAATTTGTTATCACATCTATCAATTCTTTTAGCACATCTAAGGATTGTTATAGCACATCCGCTAAAGTAAAATCAGAGAGTTGTTTTCACTGTCTGTCAGACTTTTTAACATCAGAATTCAGATTTTCATCAAAATAGAAGCCTTTCTAAATCAAATCAGAGTCTTAAACTTTCAAAAACTTAACCTTATAAGTGAAATTCTTCTGATTAAACTAAGATCTATCATCCTAAAGTGTCTAAATCATACACGTTTGATTAAAAGCTAAGTTTCAATATCAGGATCAATCATCCTACTTCAAGAAATGAAGTTGTATAATCATACTTATCAACTTATTCTAATCAATAGAATTTATCATTCTATTCCACTCAAGTTAATATCCTTGACACTATTTCAACACAGTTTCAAACCAAGATCAAAGTTTAGTGGACAATTATAACACTTATATGCCATTTTTGACAAGGTGACAAAGACTAAAACTTCAAGAAAAGGAAATTAAAAATCAAACAAACATGTCTGAGATTGAGGAGAATCTACTCAATAGATCCAACTAACATGATAATGATGAAATATCTGAAGAGGATCTACAAAATATGCAACAAGACGCCAAGTTCCATAAGTTTATGGAGAAAATTTTGGAAAAGGATGGGGAAAAGTATCTTTTAATGTTGGTTGATCTAGGTGTTAAAGTTCCAAAGGACTTTGATATTAACAGACTGAAAGAAACACCTAAAAGAGCTGAGACTGAACCACAAAATACAAATTAAGTGGATGCAATGAAACATCAACTACAAACCTTACAACAGTAATTCCAAGATATGCAAACAGGAACTACTAAGAGAATTGTTGTAGGATATTTGTCCATATCCTTTTTCCCAAAACGTGAACATGATTCCATTTCTAAAACACTGTGAATTCCCTAAGTATGATAAATATAATGGAAAAATAGATCCTCTTGACCATGTAAGGGAATTTCAAGCTATGAACTTAGAGTTTTCCCATGAAGAGACATACTTGATGAGGCTATTTCTACGAAGCTTAAGTGGACAATGTATGGAGTAGTTCTCTAAATTAACTCCAAGAATTAGATCCTTAGAAGATCTAGTTAACAAATTTATAAATCAATACTCCTATAATATAAAACATGATATCACAATGAAGGATCTTTGCAATAATAAATAAAATAAAGGTGAAACATTTCTCTCATTTTTGCAAAGATGGAGAAGGTTGTTTACAAGATATCCACGTTTCATACCTAAAAAGGAAAAGATGGAACTATTCATTGATAATTTAATGATGAAATGAGTTATATACTTGAACTACAATGTCCACCTACTTTCGAGAAAATGTTCAAAAATGGTCTCAAGATAGAAGAAGCTTTGGTCAAGAGAGGAGTCCTAAAAACATGCAATGAAGGACCAAACAATGCCAATTCCTCTAATCACATTAACAACAACGATAAACCCAAGTTTTGGCAAAAATATAGAAATGTTGGAAACAATGATGTTGTGATTGAAACGTAAAACACAAAACAAATATTAAATTTAATAGCAGTTGCCACTAAAACAACTCAAAAAAAAAAACCAAGGCAATAATTTAAATACAGATCAAAACAACAATTCGAAAAATGCTGGATCTAAATCACTACCATTCTAAAAGCCATCAAATCAGAGGAAATTCACGCCTTTAGGAAAATCATTGGAATTAGCATTAAAGGAACTTATTGAAGCCAAGATTTTAACATTACAAGAGCCAAAAAATTGGGATCCACAAGTCAAACCATTTTGGTGGAATGACACGCATTACTGTGACTATCATAAAAACAAAGGCCATAAAACAAATAATTGTTGGCAATTGAAACATTTGATCCAAGATCTGATTGAAAACAAGAAAATATTTGTTACCACAAACAAACAATGATCATGGGGCTTTCAAGAATCATTTACCAAATTATGAAAAACGGGAATTGTTGATGGTGAAAATGACACAAATAACGTTAAAACAAAATATTTCTACTCTATTTCTCTTGAAACAGAAAGACAACATATAGCATCCTAACTCCCAAGGTCCTGGTAGTTGGTTCTCAACTGTTTGGTGTCACCCAATTGGTCCATGCAACTGTAATATTCAAGGGGACTATGCTGGTAACAAAGAATGCAAGCAATGACTCATTTTACCGAACTATTTTTAGTAAATCAAAGGGGTTTCAAACAAAAGAAAAAGATAGATCAGAGGGTAAACTAGTAAACATGAACAAAACTCATCTAACATCCGGACATATACCTTCAACAATGAATGTTTTTCAATCAGATCAAGAAAACCAAAGCATAATACAATTCACAGAATAATCTATACCATTGTATGCATCTAAGGTGCTTATTTTAATTCGCCTATCACAACTATTTCAAAGATTTTTTTAAAAGAACACTTCCATTCATTGCCAAGATCATAGATCAACAGACTTCAATAAATTTAATCCAATGATAATCTAACAATATAATCCTTAAATATGGCTTATTCTAATCACTTTCATCACATAAGAAACAATCATGCTTCAGCACAATCACTGGCATACATATAGATTATAACTTATCAGTCTTATCAAGTAAAATTTAATTCTAACACCATATTGTATAAACCTGTAATTTTATTTAACTGTAAAACTCAAGTAACAATGTATCTCTGTAATCACTATGAAAAATTATATCTCCTAATATCAGGTGGCCAATTCTATTCTCTATCAGCCAACCCTTACAATATGATACACAAAGGGTATTTATAGATATACAAAATTCAAACTCCACTTCTATTTTAAGTCGATCCGCCTTTTTAGGAACTAAAACTTTCTTGGAAACTTAGATCAATTTGATCTTGAGTTCTTACATTAAACATTCAGTTAAACTGGAGAACAAAAAATAGAAGAGAAAAAGACCATGTGCTTTGAGAACTGCCAGTGCTACATGCAACATGCAAAGAAGAAGAAAGCCCTGCATGCAAGAGATTTATGCATGTGAATTTTGTTCTGCAATAAACTCATCATAACTGGCGAAGACTTGTTGTAATACATCTAATTCTAGCCCATCAACCCAGTTGTCTTCAAACTTAATTCACTCCAATTCTGTTGCAGCAAACCCTCTCATATCCTTTATCTTTGTTAACTCTCTTTTAGCAGCCTTTATCTCTTCTTTGATATCCATCAGTCGATCTATCAGTAGATCTTCACCATCATCTCCTTTCTGCATGAGTCCTTTAAACCTTTCGCCCCATTTCTCTTTTATCTAGCTCAAAGGCAGGCCTTTCTTTGTTAGTATATTAACATCTACTATGATAGCGATCACCGCCTCCAACTCCTCAAATTATTCAGTTAGATCCTTAACAACATCTTGGACTTCATTTCTATGTTTGCACAAGAAATTTGTTCTGAATCAGAGTATACGAGAGGTCTTTTCCACATAATATTTATTATCCTCTTTGAGTATTAACTATTCAAGAAGAGTAGTCAAAGGCAATGTACTAACCTTCTCCAATTTCTGACTATATTCTTTATATTCCTCTTCTTGCTTCTCCACTGCTTCAACATATTGATGCATTTCCCCTATTAACTCTTCTAGCCCTTTGTGAACCTCAAAACCTTCGACCAAAATTTCACCTACTTCTTGATTTAACTTGTCAACCCACCTATCTAACATCTCCGCTTTGCCCCTTACTTGTACTAAATCATCTACCTCCTTTTTGCTCAGCAAAATTGGAGTCTCAATAGCAGCTACCTGTTGTGATCTTGGAGAAGAGACACTTTTCAAAAAGGAATGCAATTGATCTAACTGAGCCTTAAGCTCATCTTTCTTCTGCTTATCCTTTAACATCCTTGACTTGGTTGTCGAAGCTACCACATCAATTAGATTCATCTGTTGATTTTTGGTAGGCCTTCCCAAGTTAACAGTACTTAATTGATAATTCATTAACTGCATGTCTCCTACCTCCTTTTCTATCATCGGTATGGCACACTCACCAGCAATTTCTCCCTTATCTGTGAGCCTAGTAGAGTGTAGGATCTTGTCCTTCTTTTTAGGCCTTTCTTGTTCAATCTCCTTCATCATATCCTCCCAATTGAGAGGTTGTGAAGGTGTTACTATTCTTTTCTGTAGGTCCAATTTCAGCCAAGTGGGATCACATGGAGCAGTAGTCATCATAGTGGAAGAAGAAGCAATAGTAGTAGTAGAAGGTGGTTGCACATTTACTTGGGGTTTAGAATCAACCCTTGGTTCCTCTTGTTGTTCTTGCACCACATGCATCTGTACAAGCTTTTCAGCCTCTTCCCTATCTTTTTGTTCCTGTATCTTCTTATCTTCTTCTTCCTTCTTCAACCTCTCTTCCTCCAATCGTTCTCTCTCCAGATTTTCTTTCTCCAATCTTTCCTTTTCTAATCTCTCCTTCTCTATTCTTTCCTTTTCTAGTTTTTCGTTATCCAATTTTTCTTTCTCTAGTGCTTCTTTTTCCAGTTTCTCTTTCTCTAAAGCCTCTAGTTTTTCTTTCTCTAGTCTTTCTGCCTCTAAAGCTTTAAGCTTTTCTGCCTTTTCTTCTTGTTGTTGTTGCTTTCTAACCATCTCTTTGGTGTCCTTTTCCTTTCGTAATCGTTCTGCTTCTTCTTCCTTTCGGTGAGCGTCCTCAGCAAGATTTAACTTGGCAACCAAGACTTCTTTCTTCCTCCAGTGTCTTGCCTTCTCTTCCTCAAGGTCATGAATCTTTTGTATCAATTATAGCTTATCATTTTCCTCTTTAACCTTGATTTCATGTTCTTGCTGCCTCTACTACCTCTCTACTTCATCAGCTCTTGACTTAGCTTCAATTTGTTACTAATGTAGTATGGCATCAGCTTGTGTTTTGGCATCCATTAACTTTTGCTTTTCTATTGCAGCAGCTTTTGCATCAGCATCCTTTTTAACTTCTTCAAACAATGCCCACTGCTCCTCTTGTGTCATTACCTATTCAACATCCTCCTCTAGAGGCATATTCTCTTGCACATCCTTCTCTGACACAGTCTCATCCGAGTCTATTCCAACATCATGAATCTCTACCCCTTTTCCCTTCATGGATTCAGCTATGTCATAAAGAGTTTCCTTGAGCATCTCTTCACTTTGCTTCTTTGCAAGTGGGACTTGAGTAGAAGATTCACCTAATGTAGGCATTGAAAACATCGATCCCATTTGAGCATCTCCTTCTTGTTTTTTTGCTTCATCAACTGCTGCTTCAAGCTCTATTTCTTCAATTTCCATAGGAAGGAACTCCAAAGGCTCTTTAGGAGGTGTCTTTCTTTTGAGCCTTTTATATCCTTTCCCCTTTTTAGGAGCTGGTCCTTGAGGAGCTTTGGTTCTTAGAACCAATGATTGAACGCTTCTATCCAAGACTGCTCTTCCTATCTACTTAATATCAATAATTTCCTCACTATCCCAATCAATTGGATCCAAACTTTTAGTTCCTATGTTTAAAGCTTCATAAGATGGATCCAATACAACTCCATCATCCACCAATGTGTTAGGAATGTCATTTTTGACTCCAAAATCTGACATGAGTGTGATAGGTAATCTTTCATAATTCTTCTTCCTCAAATCATACTCATCCTATCGATCACTCTAGAAATCTTCTAATAAATTGAAATTCTTATCAAACACAGAAGGCAACAAGGCATTCATCTTACCCTTCGGGTCAAAATACTTACGAGTTGTATATAAACCTAGCTTTAACTATATCATCTCATTGTAGACCACCTTTGCTCCTACCAAATGCTGACAGCTATACTCACCCAACTTCATGGGGAACTTGTGACATCCTGTCTTATGTTTTAATCCAAACCGGGCATTAACCCCAAGAGCCTAATATACAAACTCCATTAACACTATCCTATTGTTGCAACACTCTGGCAACAAATGTGGATGGCCTTCAAAACCAGCTAGCTTGAAATATGTAAACCTGGGGTATTGAATGTACCAACATCCCCATTCAGCAATAAATTTCATGGCCTCTTGACTCAGCCTGTACCCTGCATCTCTATTGAGCTGGTTAATGACCATATATATGAATGCATCATTAACCCTTCTGAATTGAGTCTCAGCAACCTGTAGAGACAGCTGGTTATAATGCTCCCACACCTTCTTCTATCCATCTAACACTCCCATTATCCCTACTCTGTTCAAACCTGGGAAGATACCCAACCTTGCTGCTGCATAAACAATGTAAGAAGTCATAAAAAAGCATTTAGTCTCCCTAATGCTAGTCAGTTGATCATGAATAGCATCTGATACAATCATCGACCAATCAAACTGATGGGTGCCATTTAAAATTATCTAGATGAAGGGAAACATCCACTCCTTGAAATGAAAGGAATCTCTCTTTCCAAAATCCCTAGACAACATCATTATTAAATCCAATACCTCCTTATAGAAATCTGCCCTCTTCGGTTGGTCTGCAAGCTTGGTTAGAGAATTCTTCTCTATCTTCAACCACTTTTTTTTCAAGTGGGACTTATTGGATTCCTTATACTTTCTATATTTCTCTAAGGCCTCTGCCTCATCCAATTGCACCAAGTTCTTGGGATCCGAGACATTAAATATACTTTGAAACATATGAGGAGTAAGATCGATGATTACATTATCCTGGGAATCCATGCATTGTCGGGTAGTTGGATTGTAAGCTCTTACAGCTATCAAGATGAACTCTGGGCATTGGATTGATAAAGGAAACACAGTGATATGAGCCAAGCCATAATCAACAATTCTTTATGTTCTTCCTATTATATCTTTAGCAAAGGTTTCTAAATACAGCTCCTCAAAATTGTATTGGTCCAAATTTGTGTTGGTGATGTCTGACCAATTTGATTCTACTTTGCTTACTTTCACAACAGGACTCCTGTAATTATACCTCAAGGCATAAGGCAACTGTTCTGGCTTGATCTTCTTTGGTTTAGGTGTTGCCTTTGATGTTCCTACAGGCCGGTTTCTTTGGGAGGCTTCTCCTGATGTTCCTGACATCCTCTTAGCTTTCCTGCAAAAAAACCTCTAGTTAGATCCTTGAGTACACATCTCAAAATGTGTCTTTAAAATCATACCTTTCAAACATACATCGGAGGCGGAACCAGGTAGCAAACATCTTAAACAATCCTCTTTTAACATACTGTCGAGCTCAGAGCAAAAGTTGTTACTATTATTCTACTAACAAGAAGCGGGCTCGGAGTCGAAAGTGGAATAGTAATCAGAACCAGAATCGGAATGGAAACTAATTCGGTTTCCTTCAGATTTTCTGTTTCGGTTCCTCTTCGACTTCCGCCCAGGTTAACATTTTTATGAAGTAAAGCTTCTTACTATAAGTGGAGTTGGAGATGAGATGGAAAATGGAATTAAATATAAACATAAAACACATCCAACAAATCCTAAATCAAATCCGATCCCGCTTTCGGTTATGTTGGCCATGACGTCATCAACGATTTTATCAATTTAACGCATAACTCCATTATTAAAGACTAAGGTCATATTAAAAGAAATAAGGCTTAAAATATAGCATAAAATGACCATGGGGACGACTGTATTTTAGGGCATCATATTTAATTATTTTAAACATGATCACATAAATGCATAACCCTAACCTAGAAAATGCGATATAATACTAGGGCACAAATTTAACCCCTCCATTTTAACCAGACGAATGCGTAAATAAAAATCCCAAGTAAAAACAAGATCTTACAAACCCTACTAACTATAAAATAGGATTTAATCTACATTACTGATGAACCCTAATTAAATCTACGCATTTAAAACCTAACGCAGCACGACGCGATCATGACAAAACGTGAAAACGACTGTGCCCTGACTCACTGCAAATCAGAAAAGCAAGCACAAAACAAAATCAAGAACAACAAACAAACAAACAAAAAAAAACATGCCCTCCTATTGAGACGGTGAACTTTCCCAAAGATCTAAATCAAACAAACACAAATAGAAAACACGAAATCAAATAAAAGAAAACCAAGAATAGGAACCCTACCTCGAATGCAAAACCTGGCTAACCTTTTGAATTGATTCGTAAGCAACTATCTCCTCCTCCTTCAATCGATTCACTCAAATGAACTCCACAGCTGCTCTATTTTTCTCTTTGATTTCTTAACAATGATAATAATAATACGTTTAATCCCTAATGAAGGTAAAAATCAGAGTTTCTACCTATGCATGGCAGTTGTCATTAACACATTAAATGCAGTTAAGCAGAGTCAGAACTGGAGAAGAACAAACACTCCACTAGAGTGCAACTTCAGTAAAAATTCAACGACCAAGAAATGGTGGGAGCGGAATCAGAATGGAAACTGATTCGGAAACTTAAGGAATTTTCCAACTTCATTCCCATTCCGGGTCCGGGTCCGCTAACAAAGCATAAAACAAAACCAAAAACAAAAGTAAAATAAAAAGACTGAAATAATAAAACTTAACATAAGGACTTAGACCAAAACCAAAAGTTCAAAAAGCGGAGGCGGAGACGAAATGGATTCGGATTTTGCAATTTCCAATAAACACCAACTTAACGTCCACTCTGGTTCCGGCTCTGATAAAGACAAAACAAAAGGCCAAAAAGAAAAACCGTCGGGATGGGGATTGAAACAAGTTTTGAAAGAAGTTTTAGAACCCGATTTGGTTCTGGCTCCGATTCCGACAGACTAAACCAAAGAAAAACAAAGTGTTGGAAACAAAAGACTCCAAACTTTGTTTGAAAATCAACAAAAGATAAAAACACAAAAGGGGGACCCATTTTGACCAAGGCAAAAGATGGGGTGGTTATGCAAGGCATAACAAATGGTGACTTGACTGGGAAAATGGTTTACCCATTTTCAAGATACCCAAAGAAAATTTTAGTCACACAAAAACTACTTGGCTTATAAACACTTTAATTTGAATAAGATCAGATATATGTAGGCTAAGTTTGAGCTAGAATCTCATATGTATGTGCTCATGAGTTATTTCTGAATCTGAGTGTGTGCATATATTGTGCATCATTCTTTGTAGATACTTTCTCTGTTTGTGAACAACTATACCTAAGATTCAAGCTACATAGGTTGAGTCCTTTAACTATCATGCAGTAAAATCATGGGAATTGCTCCGCTACCAGATAAGCGTCCATAGCCCTGATGGAGATACCTCTAGTTCTCTCAAAGCATTGCTCTACTGCCAGCCAGGCGTCCATAGCCCCGATAGAGATACTTGATTACCCACTTGATATTAAGTTTGCATCTTCTTTCTTTTGTTTCTTTCATTCATTTTTTTTTTTAAACTTGCTTGTGGAAATCTTTTGTGCACCTTCCTCAATACTTTAGACATAATGAATCTAAACCATGGGTTGAGAACTACTATGGATTTCATGATAGTCTTGGAATCAGATTTTTCACTTGAATCAAAGGGTAGATCCATTCTAAAACAAATAGGTACTTACTCATGCAGATGTTTTCCTAATTTGGTGACAGATATTTGATCACAATTCAGAGATATTCACAATATATCTTCTATCCTTAATAACTTTTCCAACCCAAACTAGAACGGTCATAAAACATAATTTTCAGAATGAAATCTTTTTCAATGATGATAATAAAAATACCTAAACCAATTTCTCTCCTAGTACCAGTAGCATACTTTGAATAACAACCCCTTAATTTGAAATGAACAAAATGAAGATCCCCAATGAAACAAGACCAAACAAAACAAAACAAACAAACAAAAATAAAGAAAGAAAACAAACAAAACAAAAACTAAAAAAACTAAAAATTAGTAACTTAATTACATATGATACAGTATAATACATTTTCCTTTTAAAACATCAAATATTTTATGCACCAAAATAGTGCTTGAGAAATTGACCATTAACTGGTAATGGAACATGCACTCCTATTAAGGTACTCAAACGAAAAGCATTCTCGCCTAGTATTTCAGCCACTTGATAAGGACCTAAGCAAATTCTATCAAACTTCTAATGATCTCCTTTCTTCTCTCTAGCCTTATCCCATAATAACACAAGATCTAATATTCTAAAGGCTTTTATCTTGGCTCTTTTGTCAAACCAGCATTTGACAATAGCCTGATGCTTAGAGAATTGTTGCAAAGTAGCATCTCTTTGCTCTTACATGTTTAACAAACTAAGTAGTCTAACCTCAATCCTATCATCCTTGTTATAAAATTCTTGCATGAACTTAAGGATAGGCATTTGTAAATGGATTGGGAAGATTGGATCTTGGCCATAAACTAACTTAAAAGGTGAATTTCCTAGAGCTGCTTTGATTCTGGTTCGATTTTCCCATAAGGCAAATCTCAACTGGGTATGCCAGTCTCTAGGATTATTCTCTAACAACTTTCTTATAACTTCCAACAAGTTTTTATTTGTGGATTCAGCCACTCCATTTCCCTGAGGGTAGTAATTGGAAGAATACTTCAAAACAATTTTATGTTCATAGGCCCATGAAATAAACTTAGCAGAAGAAAAAGCAGGGCCATTATCACATACCAGAGAAAATGGAACTCCAAACCTGGTTGTGATGTTCTCAGTCATAAACTTGATGACCACCTCTATGGTGCTATTCTTGCAAGGTTGTGCCTCAGTCCAATGTGTGCAGTAGTCAGTTGCAGTCAAGATGAATTTATGACCTACATAATAATTTGGATTAATTAAACCTACAAAATCAAGTGCCCATCGAGCAAATGGCCTTACCTCATATACTGGTTGTAGAGGCATTGCAAGATTTATTTCGCTAGGTGCAAAAGTTTGGCATACATGACAAGTCCTACGGTGTTGATGTGCATCTCTAAATACATAAGGCCAATAATAGCTTGATCTTAAAATATGATGAGCCAAAGCATCAACAGATCCATGCCCTGTTCCATGCCTCCCATGAAACTCAGAAATAGCATGCTTAGCTTCTTGCTGATCCAAACAGCATAGGTAAATTCCTTGAAAATTCTTTTTGTAAATGGATCCCCCTTTGAGCATGTAATGAGCACTCTTCATCCTCAATGCTCTCCTTTGAGTAGCATTCATTCCTTCTGGACATTTGTTATTGAGGAGGAAGAAGATTAAATATTTCTACCAGGGATCCTTCGTGAATGATTGAACCGTGTGCTGTTGGAAAGTAATATTTTTGTCTACTTTAGCCATTGCTTTTCACAATCCTTGTCCTCGAACGAGTTTCATCAGGTGAATTTCTAAGTCAAAATCCTGCAAGATTGCCATCCATTTTCCTCTTCGCTCCCCTAATTCACTTTTCATTAGAAGAGACTTCACAGCTGGATCTGGAACTATGGCCATCACTTGAGTTCAAATTATGTAATGCCTGAACTTCTTCACTGCTCATACCAATGCAAAGGCTTTTTTTTCTAGTGGTGAATACCTTACTTCTGCATTCTTAAATGGAGAGCTCATAAAAGCAATCAGTCTCTCCTCGCTCTCTTCTCTTCTCTGTGTTAAAACTGTTGCACATGAATGGTCAAAAGCAAAAGAATAAATGTAGAAGGGTTTTAGATAATCTGGACTTGTCAAAATAGGTGCCTCAGATATAGATTGTTTAATCTGCATGAAATCAAACTTAGCCTCTTCACTCCACTCAATTTTTGCATCCTTCTTCATCATTTCATTGAGGGGTTTCACAATCTTTGCAAACCCTGTTATAAATTTCCTAACAAAATTGATCCTTCCAAAGAAAGACCTCATTTCCTTCTTGCTACCTGACTTTGTCAATTTCAAGATGGACTCCACTCGGTCAGGATCTATGGAAATCCCTTCCTCTGATATAATGTGACCTAAGAGCTTCCCTTCAGACACCATAACTTATACATTTCTTATTTAGGTTAAGAGAGACACCATAACTTATACATTTCTTTAGAACCTTTTCCAGGTCTGCAACATGATCTTCTCTATTCCTAGAGAAGATGGTTAAATCATCTACATAAATGATTATACATTTTCCTATTAGATCTTTGAGAGCTACATCCATTTCCCTTTGAAAAGTAGCTCCAGCATTCATGAGACCGAAAGGCATCCTCCTGTAAGCAAATGTGCCCCATTTAGTGGTGAAAGTAGTTTGCATCCTATCCTCATGACTAACCAAGACCTGATTGTATCCATAATAACCATCCAAAAATGAAAACATTTGGGATCCATTAACCTTTTGTAATAATTCATCAAGAGAAGGTAATGGATAATTTTCTTTCTCATAAGCCTTGTTTAGATTCCTGAAATCAACACACAATCTGATCGCACCATTCTTCTTGTGCACAGGAACCAAATTAGCCACCCAGGTAGAATGTCTAACCAGAAAGATTATTCTCGCAGATAAAAATTTTTGCACCTCCTTATGAATTAAGGGCTCAATTAAAGCATTGATTGGGGGTTGCTTTTGGTGAAAAGGCTTGGCATCTGGCTTGAGAGGGATGGTATGAGTAATCACTGATGTATCAAAAGTTTTTAAATCATCATAACTCCAAGCAATAGCTTCAATGTTTTGCTCCAAGACCTTGATTATCTTGTCCTTAATTTCCTAAGGACAAGTCTTTCCTATAAGCACATTCCTTTCTAGCCCTGAGTGATTCAAATTAATAGATTCATACTTCCCTCCATCACTCTCTATAGGCACCCTTTGGCGAGCCCTTGGGTCGGAGTCAAATATCCTCTCTAAAGCAACCATCCCTTTTGGAATGCTATTACTCTTTAAATCCAATATCCCTTCTGGACCCTCTTTCTCAGGATCCCAATCTCCCTAATCTCGTTCAGATTCATCTATTATTTGTCCTTGAAAAACATCAAAACTTTCCAAAAATGCCAATATGTGTTGATCATCATCAAATACCTTAAAGTGTTTAACATTATCTGAGATAGCTAGAACTGAGATCAACTCAACTACAAACCTCTTTAGATCAGAATTTTGCATCGGTTCAAATGTGCTAGCAGCAACAGCCAGAGCATCTGCAATTTGATTAGCTTCCCTAGGGATCAGACTAATCCCAAAAGTATCAAAATCTTTGATTAGATTTCAAACCCTATTTTTGTATGCAACCAATCTTTTTTTATGACATGTATATTGGCTACGTACCTGCTTTACAATCACCTCAGAATTCCCCATAATTGTGAGAGCAGTAACCTTCTTCTTATGAGCAAACATAATACCTCGAGCAAGTGCTTCATACTTAGCAACATTGTTTGTGCAACTGAACTGCAATCTATAAGAAGCAAAGTAAGTCTTCCCTTTTGGGTTAGTTAACTCAATCCCTACTTCACTTCCTGCTTTAGATTTAACACCATCAAATTTAAGAGTCCACAATTGATCCTTGGCTGGGAGTTCTTTCTTTTTAGTGATAACAGGGGATGACTTACTTGAGATGTGTGGCGGCTTGGACTTTTGTTGTTTATCATAATTTAACTCGGGGTAAAGTTCAGTTGAAGATTTTTCTCTATTTTCAGCCTGCTCAGAAATCACCTCCTGAACACCCTCTTGGGTTAAATTGCAATCCAACTCATTTCTCATCAATGCCTTGGGTATTGGAAAATTATCTAGGGCAAGTGTACTAAATAGGAACTAGGACACCTTAGCTTCTTGTTGGATTTCAGAACATACAACCTGAGTCTATTCTTCTGGTGAAGAACCTTCCTGTTGAGAAAGACTAGCCTATGTAAGAATAGTTGCATCCTTAACTTGGAAAGAAAACTCATCGATGGGGGCATGGACTTGTTTCCCTTGACATATCTGTTGAGGTTGATCTACATGACTTAGAATATCTAAGCATGATTGACATGTTAATTCTGAATGATTATGATAATGAATTCTACACCAATTAGGAAGCAACAAACTACTCAAATTAGTTTCTTCTCCTAAAACCAACTTATCTTGTTGCAATTTCTTTATCAGAACCTACTAGTTGATGTAGATCATTGGGTCACTATGTTCTAGGGGCAATGTATCCCTAAGACTGACTACAGAGAAATTAAGGACTTCCTCTTATTTGTAAACTCCTATCTCAGTCTCAAAATATGCTACTTCATTTGAAGCATCATATTCTGTAATCATATGCTTGAGTCTAGGTTCACTTTCAATCCTTATATGTGTTGCAACCCCCTTCCAGGGTAGCCACATGTGAGAGAAATCCAAGGAAAAATATCCACCTATACTTTTCATTAACTCCCGACTTAGAAGCATCCCATATGTCTATGGGATATCAGCCACTTGGATATCTATATAGGTCTGGATCCTTGGATCTAATCCAACCTGTACATGCATATTTTTCAGTTCACCTACAACATTGACTTCGGTTTTATCTAACTGAATCACTTTCTTATTGGTCGGGATAGGACTCAATCCTAGCTTTTTACATATTGAAAAGGGCATAACATTCCTTGATGCTCTAGAGTCCAATAAACAATTGTGCAAATTCTTTCCAAAAATCCTTAAACTTAAAAGAAAAGCTGGGGTACTGGTCTTACCTTTATAAATGGTTGCATTTGTCTCCTTTGCTGGAGTCACTTTACCTTTTCCCTTTAAGCAATTTGTCTCCTCCAAGGCTTTCAATACCACCTCACGTTGAGTTGGGCACCACTTCATGATGTCAAAGAATGACAAGGACATCTTTTGTCTCTGCAATTCTGCAATAAAGTCAAATTCTGAATCATTCCTAACTTGATATTTAGGAAAAGGAGGCGGGTTGCCTCTATTCTAAAGATTAGAAGGTCCCTTTGGTGGTGATGGATTATTATTTGCATTTTGGTTTGGTGGGACCATGTTGTTTGGGGGTGCAGATGTAGTAAATGGGCCCTTATTCTGATTTCTCAGAAAGTGACCTCCTTTGGACTGAAAAGCTTGAGTGTCATATACATCTTCCTTTGGATCATTATCTCCTTACATAGGAAATTGATATTTTTCTTCAATAGTTTCATAAGTCATAGTAGTACTAACTGGCCCATTATCTTGATTGGAATTTCCTGCTGGAGGATGGGCATCAACTTGTGCAATCTTTACAATCTTCTCCATTTCAGGGCAGTTAACCTCAGAATGTGCTACAGTATCATGTAGCCTACACCAATTAGTCATGAAATTGAGGTCAGCAACATTAGCAGTGTGTGGTCTCTCCTCACCAAACTGATAGTTATGGGGAACTCCCCCATTGTTAGGTCTAGTATTTCACTGTCTATTGTTGTTGTTGAACCTCTAGTTATATCCTCTGTTCTGATTTTGGTAATTTTGGTTAGAGGAATTTTGACTCTGAAAGTTCTAGTTGGTGTTCTAGTTCCCATTCTGATTGGAATAATTTCCCTGATTGTTATAACTTCCCTGATTCTGATAATTCTGATTTTGGTTGTGGGGAGGGTTTTGCCTAAGCTGTTCCATGTCATTAGACATTTGAGATAAAGTCTTCTTGAGAGTCTCTAACTCACTTGTCAGTTGGACAGTTTGCTCATTTTGCATATTTTGTACTATGGCTGGGGAATGAACATGGATTGATCCTCTCGCTTGTTGTTGTGTATTTTGAGATTGTTGGGAAGAATCTTGCATGCCATTTCTGAAAAAGGGCATGGTAGGTGGAGCCTGTAGCCCAGACACTGGTCCATATTGGGAATAAGACATCCCTGGGACAGTGTTGTATAATGGTGGGTTAGGCATCTGATATTTCATGGGAGGAAGAGCTACTCCTAAACCTCCTGGTTGCAGACTTATCTGTTGTTGCAACTTAATGGCCAGATGATAAACTTTAGACAAAGAGTCAATCTCACCAAACTAATAAGTTCTCTACAAGAATAGGCCAATTAAGGGATCAACAGCTCTTAAATAGGCTTGTATGGCAATATTCTCATCTACTAGATAAGGGTCTTGCAACCTACGAAACATTCTTTGGAATCTAGTATTGAACAACGGTAGTGGCTCATGATGTTCCTTTCTTATTGTGGCAAATTGGTGATACAAAATGGCAGGGTCTACATAAACATGAAATTGATTAATAAATGCATTTTCTAAATCTGTCCAACCTAGGATAGATCCTCGGGGCAAATTTAAATACCAGTTATATGCCATATCTCCTAAACAGTAAGGAAATAGTCTACATACCACATCCTAATGAGCAACTTGAGCTCTTGTGCAAGCATCTTTGAATGCGTGTATGTGCTCCTCAGCACTTCTTGATTCACCATGTAAGTATTTAGGACAAAACTTTTATGGGTTCTTCGGTAAGTCATGGATTCCTCTTGGAATAGTCCCTAACGGACAGGGGTTATTCACAAAGTAAGCCATGGGTGGGATTGATTGAGCAGGTGGTGATATAGGTTGAATTGGTGGAGACTCAGGCCTACTTGGTGGTGGTGATGTAGGTGGAACTGATGGTGGTGTAGGTGGATTTGGTGGAAATTCAGGCAGAGTAAGTGGTGGTGGCAAGGTAGGTATCAATATCCTACGAGCATGGGGTCTAGGTCTAACCGGGGTTTGAAGTTCTTCATATGGTTCAGGATTAGCGGAGGATCTGAGAATCCTCTCATATTTCTCCGGTGAGAATGACACAATGCGAGCCAGCTTGTTCTTTCAGGCCCTCCTTCTAGCGCCAGATCTGTTGATGGTGAAAATAACACAAACAACGTTAAAATAGAATATTTCTAATCTATTTCTCTTGAAAAATAAAGACAACATATAGCAGCCTAACTCCCAAGGTCCTGGTAGTTGGTTCTCAACTATCTGGTGTCACCCAATTGGTCCATGCAACTGTAATATTCAAGGGGCCTGTGCTGGTAACAAATAATGCAAGCAATGACTCATTTTACCGAACTATTTTTAGTAAATCAAAGGGGTTTCAAACAAAATAAAAAGATAGATCAGAGGGTAAACCAGTAAACATGAACAAAACTCATCTAACATCCGGACATATACCTTCAACAATGAATGTTTTTCAATCAGATTAAGAAAACCAAAGCATGATACAATTCATAGAATAATCTATACCATTGTATGCATCTAAGGTGCTTATTTTAATTCGCCTATCACAACTATTTCAAAGATGTTTTTAAAAGAACACACATCCATTCATTGCCAAGATCATCGATCAACAGACTTCAATAAATTTAATCCAATGATAATCTAACAATATAATCCTTAAATCTGGCTTCTTCTAATCACTTTCATCACATAAGAAACAATCATGCTTCAGCACAATCACTGGCATACAGATAGATTATAACTTATCAGCCTTATCAAGTAAAACTTAATTCTAACACCATATTGTATAAGCCTGTAATTTTATTTCACTGTAAAAATCAAGTAACAATGTATCTTTGTAATCACTACGAAAAATTATATCTCCTAATATCAGGTGGCCAATTCTATTCTCTATCAACCGACCCTTACAATATGATACCCAAAGGGTATTTATAGATATACAAAATTCAAACTCCACTTCTATTTTAAGCTGATCCGCCTTTTTAGGAACTAAAAGTTTCTTGGAAACTCAGATCAATTTGATCTTGAGTTCTTACATTAAACATTCAGTTAAACTGGAGAACAAAAAATAGAAGATAAAAAGGCCATGTGCTTCGAGAACTGCCAATATTGCATGCAACATGCAAAGAAGAAGAAAGTTGTGCATGCAAGAGATTTATGCATGTGAAGTTGGTTCTGCAATAAACTCATCATAACTGGTGAAGACTTGTTGTAATACATCTAATTCTGGCCCATCAACCCAGCTGTCTTCAAACTTAATTCGCTCCAATTTTGCTGTAGCAAACCCTCTCATATCCTTTATCTTTTTCAACTCTCTTTTAGCAGCCTTTATCTCTTCTTTGATATCCATCAGTCGATCTATCAGTAGATCTTCACCATCATCTCCTTTCTGCTTGAGTCCTTTAAACCTTTCACCTCATTTCTCTTTTATTTGGCTTAAAGGCAAGCCTTCCTTTGTTAGTATATTAACATCTACTATGATAGTGATGACTGCCTCCAACTCCTCAAATTGTTCAGTTAGATCCTTAACAACATCTTGGACTTCATTTCTATGTTTGCACAAGAAATTTGTTCTGAATCGGAGTATACGAGAGGTCTTTTCCAAAAAATCTTTATTATCCTCCTCGAATATTGACTGTTCAAGAAGAGTAGTCAAAGGCAATATACTAACCTTCTCCAATTTCTGACTATATTCTTTATACTCCTCTTCCTGCTTCTCCACTCCTTCAACATATTGATGCATTCCCCTATTAACTCTTTTGTCCCTTTGCGAACCTCAAAACCTTTGACCAAAATTTCACCTACTTCTTGATTTAACTTGTCAACCCAACTATCTAACATCTCTGCTTTTCCCCTTCCTTGTACTAAATCATCTACCTCCTTTTTGCTCAGCAAAATTGGAGTCTCAATAGCAGCTACCTGTTGTGATCTTGGAGAAGAGACACTTTTCAAAAAGGAATGCAATTGATCTAACTGAGCCTTAAGCTCATCTTTCTTCTGCTTATCCTTTAACATCCTTGACTTGGTTGTCGAAGCTACCACATCAATTAGATTCATCTGTTGATTTTTGGTAGGCCTTCCCAAGTTAACAGTACTTAATTGATAATTCATTAATTGCATGTCTCCTACCTCCTTTTCTGTCATCGGTATGGCACACTCGGCAACAATTTATCCCTTGTATGTGAGCCTAGTAGAGTATAGGATCTTGTCCTTCTTTTTAGGCCTTTCTTGTTCAATCTCCTTCATCATATCCTCCCAATTGAGAGATTGTGAAGGTGTTACTATTCTTTTCTATAGGTCCAATTTCAGCCAAGTGGGAGCACATGGATCAATTGTCATCATAGTGGAAGATGAAGTTGTAGACATGGAAAATATACAAGCTCATTTTGGCACACTTGATCCCGATTACTAACAACGTTTCCTCTTACATCACATTCTATCTCTTAATGAATCATTATTCATTTAATTAAGTCATTCTCACCTCCTTTGATTAAATTAATCAGTGCAATTTAATTAACCCTACATTGTTGTTTAATTAAATAAATCATTTTATTTAATTAAAATCTCTAAATTCCTCCTATTAAATTAAATAAATTAAACCTTATTTGATTTAATCTACCACATTCCTTCTCTATTAAATAAATCAAATCATTTATTTAATGAATCATTTCTTCTCAATTTCTGACTTAAATCAATTCATAAATCTAAGTCTGAATTGTCACATCACCTAATCCTTCATTAAATTAATCAAATCCATGATTAACTTAATCCTTCTCACTAAAATCCTCTAGAGAATGCAACTTGCGCAATAAATCAATTACTTTGATTTATTAATTCTCCTATTTTCCCTCACAAAGCATCAAAAAGGGAATATTCCTCTTTTGAATTCAAAAAGTCCAAGTGGACTTGGTCCTTCCAACAAGGCATTAAAAGCCTCTTACATGTCCTTGACCTTGATCCAAGTGACAATAACTTCATTCCTTTTCCCTCTTCAACATGTCATTTCTCAAGTTTGAAATGCCACCTAATTGCATTTATTGGCACATTGGCCAAAACTTGCACATTCCTCATCCAATCACATTTGGACAAGTGGCACAGTGCCATTGGACTATCTTTTGTCCCACATTGCTTGCTTCCACTATATCTTCCAAGATTTGAATCTATAAATTGGAGACTCTTCTCCTCAATCTTCATCCACAACTCATATGCAAAGTTACTCTCTCCACATTGAGAGCTAATTTTTCCAATTTCATCCAATTATCCACCATATTTGAGATTTTGTAACAAGGTTATGCTCAAATCTCTTTGGAGATTTTACCATTTCTCTCATTTAATCAAACATTGCAATTAGGAATTGGGAAAGGGCCAATTGCAACATACCATTGGCACCAATTCCCCCATGGAATCAACATGCTATTTGCTTAATTAGGATTTACATAAGTTTCATTTCTTATTGTGTTCTTCATTTCCTAATATAATTTTTAGATAGATGGATTTCATGGGGAATCTCTCATGCTTGTTTCAATGTATTTGATCTAACATACTATTCATGTTTGTTGTTCTTGTGCATTTGCAGGTTTAGGGGTTCACACATGGGAATGATTTGAGTACTGATAATGCAGATTTCCTTTAGAAGGGAACAATGATTGTCAAGACAAGTGAATCACATAGTTGACATCAACAATCAAGGAAGATTCTCTCTCACATGAGAATAAAACAACAAGATTTGAAATGTCAAGGATGAAGTGAAAGGGAAATTCAGGGACTCATGAGCTTTTAAATCAAGGAATCAAGTGCCCTATTTTATTTTATTTTTTCAGATTTTGGTTTAAAATAAACTCTCAGTTTTTATTAATTTCAAATGAAATTTGATTGAAATTATTTGAAAATTCAATAGTACTAATATCCATTGATTTCTTTTGCATCATTTTTGAATATTCAACAAGGCGAAGAAATTCAACAACAACAACAAGCAGATTTGAGTTCGAAAAGGGGGGATAAAAAACTTGAAAAAAAAAAAGCATTTTTTAATGCTTGTTGCTATAATATAGGTCTCCAATTTGCGCTTTAGTTTTCTGTTTTGGAACCAAGTCACTTTTCAATTTGGGTGTAAAATCAATCATTGATTGGATTTCTTTTCAAAAGTTTGGTTAAAATTGAACCTTAGACATTTACTAGATTTCAATTTGGACTTAAAATTGAACAAGGCAAACTTCACACTTCATTTTGGTGCTTCTAAAACGAACTCATCATTGCTTTGAGGTATAAAATGAACAAGTGTCTTTCATGTTTTGCAATTTTTTTCATAAATTAACATCATTCAAAATGCGTATACGCTTCTCTCGCACTTCGCAGCGATCTTGAGAATCAAAAGCATTTTGGTGATGTTAAGTTATCAAAAAGATTGCCTCCACAATTCAATTTGGGCATTTTAAAATTGAACAAAACATGCGAGTGTGAGCATGATATATTGCGGAGGTTCTCCCCTTTGTTTTTCAATAAAGGTTGTGTGAACGACAGGATATGTTAGTTCATTTTTGTTTATCTTAGAGGGCCTGCCTTATGGGGAAAAGTACTCACCCAAGGGAACGACCCAACCGGGAACACGTTAAAGCCAAGCGACTTCCAACCGGTATATAAGTGTGGATTCTTGAGGAAAGTTCAAGAATCACGAGGATTATTCAGATGAGATGGACAGAAATGGACTCTCGTCGACGTTGGATAATCCCCTACGAATGGAATGCCCGAATTAAAACCCTTTGTTTAGAAAAAGGCCAAAACCTTGTCTATCTTGTTGGGGAAAAAGGTCATGTCCTTTGAAGCCGCTCCACGTTATACATGCGGTCTTGTTGTGGAAATGGAAAGTATGCCATGGGAGATTCATGGGTACTAATGCTTGGCTGACCCGAATAAGTGAGTGTCGTGGAGGGGAGCCAGTGTGGTCAAGCATTTAGCCATTCGCACAAGATATGTGCAGCTGGATTTATCTAAGTGGGAGCCCAACAAGATATTGCCTCATCATCCTAGGGTTGTAAAAAGTGTTTGGAAGTAAAAGATACATTGCTTGGTTGTCAAAACGATTGAAAAACAGACATTCACAAGAGCCTCAAATTTCAGACCCCTTTTAGGAAACAAATACCTTTGACAAATTTAAGCACTCTTGCTTTCCCTAGGGATCATGTCCTTAGAGGTTTCGAAGTGCTTGAAATCTATCATCATTTGTTTTCAATAAGGTTAAACAGAGGAGACTTTTGCCCTTTTTTCCTTGATTTCCACATAAAGGACCTTGTGGGATGAAGAAGAAAGTAGGACATTAGACATATAGTTTGAAACATAAGCAAGCAAGTGATTTTGGTAAAACGAATTCGCTAAGACAAAATAAAAAGATAAATTGGATTACACATGTGTTTTCTAACATGATTTCCCGCAAGATCGAAATCCCAAAACCAAAGTTCAAGAAGATTAGTCTGAAAGCTCGTGAGGGGCATTTTGACATCCTGAGTTGTATGAGTTTTACTATCAGTAGAATCCCAAACTTTTTGAAAGGTCTTCTTTCCTCCCATAAGGAAGTATAGCGTGTTCTTCAACACCAAGGTCTTGTAAGCAAAAGTGTTATTCTAGGTCAAATCTAGGATCAAATTCAATCACTTTCATCCATCTCTCAACCATCAACATCAATCAAATTTCCATTTCACCAACAGCTCTTGGAAACTTTGTAAACATCTATTATGCTAAACTTCTAGGCGAAATCAAATCACTTTGTTTGACTTAACACAACTAGTCAAACCATCATCCTATACACGAGTTCTCTCTTGGATAATACAACTTCCTAGGGTTTACGAGTTCATCTTGTTTGGCTTAACACACCTAGCCAAATTATCAAATCATCACCTCGTTTGACTTGACAGACTTAGCCAAACTACCATCTTGTAGGAGTTCGCTCTTGGATAACACAACTTCCTAGAGTTTTATGATTACATTTATCATTTTTGTTTGACTTAACACATCTAGTCAAACTATCAATCCAATCACAATCAATCAAAGTCCTAAAAAGTTTAGCATTTACTTCAAAGTTTCTTTAAGAGTTCCATTCATCTGTATCACTCATCTTTCATTTATCTCATCCGCGTCATCACTTTGATCCTTAATTATCCTAGTTCTTCGCTTCTTTGAACCTAAGGTTTAGACCGATCTAAAGGATTAGAGGTTCATCTCTTACATTCTTGAAAATTCATCTTCATTTTATGGTTCAAACTCAATCTCAACACACGAAGAACATGGAATATAAACTTGATCCATCCATCATGAGAAATTCAAGTCAACCTATAATGCCAAATCAAAACATCATACCAAATCATCCCATTTTGCCATCGATATCGCAGCAGCAGGTGGCAACCATCCAAGCAATCCCAACAATCAACACCATCCCCAAACCACCACCACCACCACCCCCACCAAAACACAACACGACCAATTCATTCTCCATCATGTTGCAAGCCGCTCAAGAAGCTTCCTGCAAAAAGGCGCTCCAAAACCAACAAGCCACACATGCCACTCAAATGGCACAAGCAATCCAACAAGCACACACTCAAGCACGAGTGCAATTCCAAGCTCAGCAAGTGCAAGCGCAAGTACAATACCAAGCTCAATTGCAAGCACAACAAGAAGCGTATCAACAAGCCTTGCAAGACTATCAATTACAATAACAGCAAAACGACCAACAACAAGTGTTGTTGGCTCAGCAGCAAAAATAGGCATTACTCACTCAACAAAGCTTGCAACAGATTCCCACCACAATTCTTGAAATAAAAAATCAAGATCAATCTGTCAATAAGAACTTTGAAGATGTTTCCACATCATCCAACGATCAAATCAACACACCCCAAAAGCCACTTTTCAATCATGATCAAAACTCACCAACAATTTCCAACAATGATCATATTCAAGAAACATTAACATCACTTGATCCTATGGATGAAAACATTGAAAATATTTGCACTACAGCTGTTGAAGACAATGATCAAAATCAATCCATCAATGAGCTCTATGAAGATATGTCTACCCCATCTAGTGATCAACTCACCATACATCAAGAGCCACTTTTTTATGATCTATTTCAAGATGTGTTACAATTATTTGATCCCATTGACATAATCTACGATCCATCAACCAATGGTCATATCGAAAATGTCTCTACATCACCTTATGAGTTAGAGGACATATCTCAAGAACGTATTCCAAAGCATGATCAAAATATTCCATCAAGGTCTAGCAATGGTCCCTCCCAAGGCATATTGACATCCTTCGACCTTACAATTGAGAATAGTGAAAGAATCTTTGACACTACACTTGATCCAAATCCATTCAAAGAACAAGTGGATATTAATCCACTTCCCATGCCTAAGGACGATGTCCAAGAACCCCTTGTAGACAATCCATCCTTTGAAATTGACCCATGTCAAGAACTTGATCAAAAGCATGGCAAAAGCAATTCGAGAATTAGTCAAAATCAAGAATTTGTATCTCCGAGATACTACAATGATCTAATGGACACTCTTTTATCTATACAAGATGCCGCAAATGATGATCATATCCATATAGCACATATTCCTCCATCTACCCATAAGATGCTTTCTTTGGATGGAAACGTAGATGATCTTCATTCAAAACAAGAGTCTCATACTCTTGACATCATTACCAAGGTACAAGAGTCTCCTACTCTTAACATTTGTACACATGATCAAGATATAGAAAAATCTAGAGACATATCAGAAATGGGTCATGAAGAAGGCTTCTGCATAAGTCGTGAATCAAAAACATCCTATGAAGTGAGTCATGAGGAAGACTTTTGTGTGGACAATGAAGCATCAACACTTCTTGAAGAAGCACTACAATCAAATATTTCACAAGATCAAATTAAAGATATCAATCAGGAAGATCCTATTACTTATAAACTTGGATCACTTACCTTTCTTAGAGCAAGCTATCTCATCAACAAAGAAGCTGACACTTTTGAAGGTCCACGACAGAGCAGAGAAGGAGTAGCACCTTATTTCCAAGGAAAATCATATTCTATTGCAAATAAAATATTTCAACAAATGAATTATCAATGCAGAGGATTAGGCCTACATGAATAGGATATCCTAGAACCAGTGCAAATTGTTGGCAATCCTAAGCATCAAGGCCTTGGTTATTCGACAATCAAGGGATCTCAACATATCAGTAATACCTCAACAATACTGGGGGAAACTTCATCTCGAGCAACCATCAACATAGGGAGCATGAAGAATCCTTATGATGAAACCAATGCCAATACTACAACCCGCCATGTCACGAATCTTCATCCACCTATCACCCCATCCACGAATTGGGACCAACATCAAAAGAAAGATTTGAATCAAAGCATGAAAAATGTCATCAAAGAAAAAGAAGCTAAGAAGCATGAAGGACAAATAAAATACAAGTGGATACCAAAGAATACAAATCCCTATCAAACTCCATTAGTCAAAGAAACTATGGGGCAAAATCAAAAAGGGAAAAGTATCCATCAAAGATGTCGCCAAAAGTGAAAACATGCTTTTCAAGCGACATACAAAGTGTATCAAGCAGTTGGTCCTAATTCCATGTACACTTTCATATCCACCCATCATTGTTCATCTTCCCAAGTTTGGAGAGTCAAAGGTTCCAAACCATCAACCAATCCATCTTTTACTCCTAAACACACTTCATCCATGCCTCTACGCATGATATCCAATTCTCATATTAACCATGTGTTGGCAATGACCCTTCATCATAAGGATTCAGAAGGCACTCTATTGTGATGTGTGCACAAAGACAGAGTTAACTCCGGTATCAACAAAATAGATCAGGGATCTCAAAATTTGCTTTCAAGTGCACGTATCTTGGCAAAACAACTTCTTCAAGCAGGATATCAATGGCACATTATGATAGAAGCACCAATGTCAGCAATACCAGGTGATTCAACATCAGCTTAAAAATCTCTCGGAAAATATTAAAAAATTAGAAAAATGTCTTGAAAAAATGGTCACCTTGATGAAAACCTGGCAAACAGGCGTCTTGGCGACAACAAAAAAAATAAAAAATACAAAAATCCAAAAAAATCAGAAAAAGGATTGAAAAAAAATAAAGAAAAAAATTGTCCTCTAGCGAAAACCATTTCGTTGGCGCTTTGGACAAGTACCATGATGAAAACCTGGCAAACAGGTGTCATGTGTAGAATCGAGCATCTATGTGCGCCAGTTCAAGAGAAAGCATCTTATCACATCCATAATAAAGCAAGCATCCCAGCCATATCATCCATTCATCCATGAACTGTTTATCCAATCCATTTTCATATATTGCATCCATACTCCAAGGTATCTTAATCTTGATGAAAATTTAGTGCACACTTTACACTTGTTTGTGGTAAACATCTTGACATGGGTCATTTTCATTGATCCTATCCTACCCAATGCTATCTGAGCCTTGAAGCATTATCTGAATGAGCATTCATCTATTTAAACACCCTTATCTTATCACAAGATAATTCATATCCAAGCATCCACCCATGGCATTCCATACATTGCTAGACACTGGGGGCAGATATTTACATCTTGCTTCGAGAATAAATCTTGATCTATATCCTTCACACTTATGTGGTGATCCAAGCATTGGCAAGCGTGAAATCAAACTGGTCAAAGCATTTTTTAGCACGAATCCAAATCCCTAGCCCGTGGCATATTTTGACAACAAGACAATGTTCCTTATCAAGTTTTATCTTTTATCGAAAATCGATCCAAACAATTCATATCAGTCGCATCTAATGTGCACATTTGTGTCACATCAAATCATCAAAATAATTTTGTTCCAAATCAAGTTTCATCAATCTTGATCAATCGAATACAATCAATCATCACCTTGTTTGACTTAACACACTTAGTCAAACTATCAGCTTGTGCACGATTTTACTCTAGAATAACACAACTTCCTTGGGTTTACAAGTCCATTATCATCTTTGTTTGGCTTAATACACTTAGCCAAATTATCAAAACCATAATCACCTTGTTTGGCTTAACACACCTAGCCAAATTATCCTTTTTGTACGAGTTTACTCTGGGATAACACAACTTCCTAGAATTTACAAGTGCATTATCACTTTTGTTTGACTTAACACACTTAGTCAAACTATCAATCCATCAATCCGATCGATCAACATTAAGCTTGGTTTTCAACAAAATCCCAAAAACAGAGCACTAATATCATCACATATCATATCCAAATTGTCAAAATCATGCAAAAAATCCAAAAACATCCAAAACATATCAAAACTCAAAAACATTTGAAAAATCAAAAATCCAAAAACATCCAAATCATTCAAAAATCCAAAAACATGTCAAAACATTCAGAAAATCTTCAAAAACTTCATCATTAAGTCTTGTCAGTCTTCCACCTTGTCGAACTACGTCATCTCTGAGCTTGAATGTAGGCAAGGTTGATCTTTGATCATCCCCCGAGACAGTAAGAGTCAGTCCTTAGGCGTTCGTCGCATTGGCAATCCGTTTGCCCATCTAATCTGCATCTTAAGTCAATCCTTTAAGCAATAAAATGGCAATCCATTTGTCCATCTTATCATCAAGTCAAGTCTATCGTCAGTCGAACTACATGGTCTCTACGTGTATAATGTAGGAAAGGCTAATCTATGGATCAACTCCCGAGACCCCTAGGGTAAGTCTTCAAGTTAGTCTGTTCGTCAAAATCTCGAAAATACCAAAAACAGCCTCAAAATATCTGAAAAATCCAAAATGGTGCATCCATCTCATCTCGCTTTCACCCGCAATCTTCATCACTCATAATAAAATCAATCATCGCTTTCACCCTTTGGTGAGTCAGTCAGAAGCAAGTCTAGCACATTCGGAAGAGAACACCTTAATCGTCAAAGTCTCAAAAGTCTAAGTCAGTAAGTCAGCAAGTTGGTCAACTCAGAGTATCAATAGCTTATCACGCAATCAGTCTCACTAAAACCTTGATCACTTCATGTCCTAGGATGAAGCTTTCCTGTGATGGACATAAGCATCAGGTACCCCTCACAGTAGTTAGTCTTGGCTAGCGGTATGAAGAGCATTAACTTGTTTATTTACTTTATCTTGGTCTTGTTTAGACTTATCTTATTGCTCATTCCAAGGACCTCTCGATGATGCCTAAACAAAATAGGTTTAGAGAGAAAGGAATGGGGCAATGATCATTGTCTTTTATTTGCGATGCTTGTGGGATACGCTTGTAAAATAACTTAGTTATACATGTTTTGTTTGGTTTGTAGGGAAGATATTTTAAGTATCTTGTTGACCACATAGGAAAGCTTGCTTTTCTATGTTTTGGTCCAAGATATTTAGAATGTCTGAACTACATCCTGAATAAAATATGAATGCTAAGTGTGAGCAAGAATACTCCTATCTGATTTTCAAGTCAAAATCCATCACACTAGGTATCACGCCATCCTGGTTCTTAATACCTCGATGCATCGTACCTATGTGTGTTATCAAACATAACGTAATTGACCCTTTGAAGATCCCGATTCCTAGCAATGCAAATCATCATCATCATGACTAACTCATTAACTCTACAATTCTTCTATCTTCTTTCCACACTAATAGGGTATCATAACAGTAATCAAAAACATCACTCATGCATACATCCTGCATCCACTAGATAGTTAACATCAGAAAAGCATTATATCATATAAATATCTTCAGTTATGAGGAATAATATAAATTCGTTATTCTAAACACCTTAAGACATCATTATCATCTACAACCATTACCATTACCATTTGCATCCACTACCATCATTAATACGCATTACATCATTTAAAGCACGAAAAATACAAAAAGAAATGCATTCATTACATACACTGCATCACATGAACCATAAGGATAGAAACATCTCATAACATCACATATCTGCATTCACATATTTGCATGTACATCAGAAACGGGTAAATCATCTCATATATACATCATCAAAAATACTGTTATGATACAAATCAGATCAGGTGTCCATTAGATAAATAATACAATAAGGCCAAATATTGCAGCCCGTATATCAAAAATGAAGTACAAAACTGTCTTGTGATCAAAGAGGGGGCAGGCCATCCTGGCTGCTGCCCTCCCCATCCTGTCTCTCACCATGTGCCTCTGTTGGTCACCTCCCCGTCTGCTGGGAAAATTCTGGCACTCTACAGTCAGATGGTACTACTTGCTGGTAATGGTGCCAATAGTAAACGACCTCTTTGATGGCATCCCTATAATCACGGATATCGACTGATCGGCCTCGAGATGTGGAAGCAACACTCTCCAGCTGTCTTCACCGACCTATCTCCTGATCCCTCAGATCGTGCCTTGTCTCTCTCTGCTGTCAGTATGGCAACCCGTTGTCAAGCCTCATCCCGCTCAGCTGTCAAAACCTATGCTTGCCCCTGTAACTACTGAATCAGTATGTCACGGGCATCTCGCTGCCCACCCTATCCTGTTGGCTGCCCTGTTGGCTGCCCATCCTATCCTGCTGGCTGTACTGCTAGCTGCTGCTGTGCTAGCACATGGGGCTGCCCATCCTGTCCTGCCACATGGGGTTTCCCATCCTGTCCTACTGCATGTTGTGCAGGATCCCTCGGAGGTGACTGCTGAGGAGGAGGTACACCTCCCTGACCCCTGCCTGCTGACCTACCTCTCAGTCTACGACGTGGAAGCACTGTCCCTAGAACTGTCAATCTCACTAGCAGCCTGAACCAAGCTCTGAATGCCGAAGTCACCCTTGCATCTGCTGGCCCCTGGTCGTATGCCTAAGGCCGAGCCACTAACTGCCTAAAAGAGGTCACTGCCTCGTCTGTTGGAATAGGTTGTCCCCACGCTGTCTCTCTGGCCGAGCGGGCAAAGATAGCCGTGTACTGAGCGTCAGGTATATCCTACACCTACCCGAACTGTCTGACCACTCTATCTAGAAGATATCTCTCTATCAGCGTATGCTCTTGACCCTGCATAAGTCTATTATGATGAGTGAAGAAAAGATGCTCTGCATCGTCCATCCATGGGCCCATACCCATATACGGCCTCCAGATAAATGCTGTCATCTCATCAAGAGCCCGGTGCCAGTGAGCTATGCCATCGGTACCCATGTGAGTGAAACGAATCGTCGCCTCACCATACCGCCACACTAAAGGATCATCAATGTCTAAGGCAACTGGTATCACAAACGGATGAAGCACTGGAATCCACTCAAATACCCAAACATGAAGAAGAGTCAATCCGGCCCCCAGAGCCCGAACATCCAAGTAAGCAAACTCATGCAAGTCCCTGTATAAGGAGGCCAGCAACACTGGTCCCCAAGCATAATGCACTCGGCGAGCGCACATTGCTGCCATGCTAATCCCCAACCTGGACTGAAATATCGACTGCACCGATCAGGAGCTACAAGGCCAAAAATATTAGCAGCCACAATCAGGCTGTAAGTAGGGGCTATACCCCGGTACCACTCCAAATCTATCTGACTGTCATAGAGCATAAGCTCCTCCACACCCATGACACTGAAGCAGGCGTTCCTCCCCTCATCCATATTGTAAATCACCCACTCTCCATGAATAGGTAATCGCAAGATACGCCAGACATCCTCGAGGGTGATAGTGGCCTCGCCAGTGGGAAGATGAAAAGAGGAAGTCTCGCTATGCCACCGCTCGGCCAAAGCGTGCATCATACCCAGGTGTGCCCAAACGGGGGGGACATGGGCAATGAACCACAGACCTAGCATCCCAAGCTGCTCCTGAAGGAATATGTGCATGCCCTATAATCTCTCCAGTACTGGCCATCGGTGCTCCCTCGAATGAATAACCTCGGGTGTCTCTTGTACAAGGAAAGTACCACATCAGTTCCCTAAAAAAATTCTAGTGTTCGTGTTACCTTTCACCTTTTCAAACAGAAAAAGTGGCACTATTTGCAAAGGCGGGGCAGTTTGGAAGTCTCCAAACTGCGCCATGCAGCCAGGTTAGATAGCAGAAATTTCCAAAGTGCACCGCGCGGTGGAGTTAGATAGCTCCTGACTCGCACGACGTTGTTTGAGCGAGCGGCCAACTTAAGAGGTTGAAATTCCATAGTTCTTAAACTTCGTAGCATGGTGCTCAATGCACCCACGGCCCTATATAGGACTACACGGGCCAGTTTGGAGAGCTCCCGCGGTGCAATATCGCACCGCGTCGACTCGACCGTACTTTAACGCTATTAAATACGCGTAAAGCGAGAAAATAAAAAATGGGATAGGGGTACATACTGCAGGTCCTATGGTGACTGGTCACTAAAATACTCATACTCGCTCTGACACGTGTAGGGGAAGCTCTCGTTGCGCCATGGTGTCTAGAACTCAGAGCTCAAATGTCAAAATCTTCAAAGGTAGGAGTGCAAATGTTTTGAAAATGACCCCTTAGGGTCTATTTAAGCTCAAAAATTAGGGTTCCTTTTGACCTAATTTGACTTTTCAGAGGGGGTTTCTTGCCCTGATCCCATTTTTGCCTAACCGAAGGTCATTCTTCATCCCTTCTGGCATTTTAGTGCATTTTCGGGCATTCTGGGGCATTTCTGGCCTGTTGGGCACCTTGTTATCTTTTTTCGCGAGATGACCCAAAAATTCAAAATTTTCATCCGATCTCTCAAGGGGGCAATATCCACCAATATCCTTCTGCTGGGGTAGTAGTGGGGCATCTAAAAATCAGGAAATTTCACACTTTGATCACAATAGTTTATTCTTTGAATCAATGCAACAAGTACATTGCTTCAAAGAGGGGCAAAATGTAGACATGGAAAATATACAAGCTCGTCTTGGCACACCTGATCCCGATTACTAATAACGTTTCCTCTTACATCACATTCCATCTCTTAATCTAATGAATCATTATTTATTTAAATAAGTCATTCTCACCTCCTTTGATTAAATTAATCAGTTCAATTTAATTAACCCTACATTGCTGTTTAATTAAATAAATCATTTTATTTAATTAAAATCTCTAAAGTCCTCCTATTAAATTAAATAAATTAAACCTTATTTGATTTAATCTAACACATACCTTCTTTATTAAATAAATCAAATCATTTATTTAATGAATCATTTCCTCTCAATTTCTGACTTAAATCAATTCATAAATCTAAGTCTAAATTGTCACATCACCTAATCCTTCATTAAATTAATCAAATCCATGATTAACTTAATCCTTCTCACTAAAATCCTCTAGAGAATGCAACTTGCGCAATAAATCAATTACTTTGATTTATTAATTTTCCTATTTTCCCTCACAAAGCATCAAAAAGGGAATATTCCTCTTTTGAATTCAAAAAGTCCAAGTGGACTTGGTCCTTCCAACAAGGCATTAAAAGCCCCTTACATGTCCTTGACCTTGAGCCAAGTGACAATAACTTCATTCCTTTTCCCTCTTCAACATGTCATTTCTCAAGTTTGAAATGCCACCTAATTGCATTTATTGGCACATTGGCCAAAACTTGCACATTCCTCATCCAATCACATTTGGACAAGTGGCATAATGCCATTGGACTATCTTTTGTCCCACATTGCTTGCTTCCACTATCTCTTCCAAGATTTGAATCTATAAATTGGAGACTCTTCTCCTCAATCTTCATCCACAACTCATATGCAAAGTTACTCTTTCCACATTGAGAGCTAATTTTTCCAATTTCATCCAATTATCCACCATATTTGAGATTTTGTAACAAAGTTATGCTCAAATCTCTTTGGAGATTTTACCATTTCTCTCATTTAATCAAACATTGCAATTAGGAATTGGGAAAAGGCCAATTGCAACATACCATTGGCACCAATTCCCCCATGGAATCAACATGCTATTTGCTTAATTAGGATTTACATAAGTTTCATTTCTTATTGTGTTCTTCATTTCCTAATATAAGTTTTAGATAGATGGATTTCATAGAGAATCTCTCATGCTTGTTTCAATGTATTTGATCTAACATACTAATCATGTTTGTTGTTCTTGTGCATTTGCAGGTTTAGGGGTTCACAGAAGCAATAGTAGTAGTAGAAGGTGGTTGCACATTTACTTGGGGTTGAGAATCAACCCTTGGTTCATCTTGTTTTTCTTGCACCACATGCATCTGTACAAGATTTTCAGCCTCTTCCCTATCTTTTTGTTCCTGTATCTTCTTATCTTCTTCTTCCTTCTTCAACCTCTCTTCCTCCAATTGTTCTCTCTCCAGTTTTTCTTTCTCCAATCTTTCCTTTTCTAATCTCTCCTTCTCTATTCTTTCCTTTTTCTATTTTTTCCTTATCCAATTTTTCTTTCTCTAGAGCTTCTTTTTCTAGTTTCTATTTCTCTAAAGCCTCTAGTTTTTCTTTCTCTAGAGCTTCTTTTTCTAGTTTCTCTTTCTCTAAAGCCTCTAGTTTTTCTTTCTCTAGTCTTTCTGCCTCTAAAGCTTTAATATTTTCTCCCTTTTCTTCATCTTCTTGTTTCTTTCTAACCAACTCTTTGGTGTCCTTTTCCTTTCATAATCGTTCTACTTCTTCTTCCTTTCGGTGAGCTTCCTCAGCAATCTGTAACTTGGCAACCAAGACTTCTTTCTCCCTCTAGTGTCTTGCCTTCTCTTCCTCAAGGTCATGAATCTTCTGTATCAATTCTAACTTATCATTTTCCTCTTTAACCTTGAGTTCATGTTCTTGTTGCCTCTGCTGCCTCACTACTTCATCAGCTCTTGACTTAGCTTCAATTTGTTGTTGCTGTAGTATGGCATCAATTTGTGTTTTGGCATCCATTAACTTTTTCTTTTCTATTGCAGCAGCTTTTGCATCAGCATCCTTTTTAACTTTTTCAAACAATACTCACTGCTCCTCTTGTGTCATTACCTATTCAGCATCCTCCTCTAGAGGCATATTCTCTTGCACATCCTTCTCTGACATGATCTCATCCGAGTCTGTTCCAACATCATGAATCTCTACCCCTTTTCCCTTCATGGATTCAGCTATGTCATAAAGAGTTTCCTTGAGCATCTCTTCACTTTGCTTCTTTGCAAGTGGGACTTGAGTAGAAGATTCACCTAATGTAGGCATTGAAACAACTAATCCCATTTGAGCATCTCCTTCTTGTGTTTACGCTTCATCAATGGCTGCTTCAAGCTCTATTTATTCAAAGTCCAGAGGAAGGAACTCCAAAGGCTCTTTAGGAGGTGTCTTTCTTTTGAGCCTTTTATATCCTTTCCCATTTTTAGGATCTGGTCCTTGAGGTGCTTTGGTTCTTAGAACCAACCATTCAATGCTTTTATCCAAGACTGCTCTTCCTATCTGTTTAATATCAATAGTTTCCTCACTATCCTAGTCAATTGGATCCAGACTTTTAGTTCCTATGTTTAAAGCTTCATAAGATGGATCCAATACAACTCCATCATCCACCAATGTGTTAGGAATGTCATTTTTGAATCCAAACTCTGACATGAGTGTGATAGGTAATCTTTCATAATTCTTCTTCCTCAAATCATACTCATCCTATCGGTCACTCCAGAAATATTCTAATAAACTGAAATGCTTATCAAACACAGAAGGCAACAAGGCATTCATCTTACCCTTCGGGTCAAAATACTTACAAGCTGTATATAAACCTAAGTTTAACTGTATCAGCTCACTACAGACCACCTTTGCTCCTACCAAATGTTGACAGCTATACTCACCCAACTTCATGGGGAACTTGTGACATCCTGTCTTATGTTTTAATCCAAACCGGGCATTAACCCCAAGAGCCTGATATACAAACTCCATTAACACTATCCTATTGTTGCAACACTTTGGCAGCAAATGTGGATGGCCTTCAAAACTAGCTAGCTTGAAATATGTAAAATTGGGGTATTGAATGTACCAACATCCCCATTCAGCAATAAATACCATGGCCTCTTGACTCAGCCTGTACCCTGCATCTCCATCAAGTTTTTTAATGACCATATATATGAATGCATCATTAACCCTTCTGAATTGAGTCTCAGCAACCTGTAGAGACAGCTGGTTATAATGCTCCCACACCTTCTTCTATCTAGCTAACACTCCCATTATCCCTACTCTGTTCAAACCTGGCAACATACCCAACCTTGTTGCTGCATACACAATGTAAGAAGTCATAAAAAAGCATTTAGTCTCCCTAATGCTAGTCAGTTGATCATGAATAGCATCTGATACAATCATCGGCCAATCAAACTGATGGGTTCCATTTAAAATTATCTGGATGAAGGGAAACATCCACTCCTTGAAATGAAAGGAATCTCTCTTCCCAAAAGCCCTAGACAACATCATTATTAAATTTGATACCTCCTTATAGAAATCTTCCCTCTTTGGTTGGTCTGCAAGCTTGGTTAGAGACTTCTTCTCTGTCTTCAGCCACTTTTTGTTCAAGTGAGACTTATTAGATTCCTTATACTTTCTATATTTCTCTAAGGCCTCTGCCTCATCCAACTGCACCAAGTTCTTGGGATCTGAGACATTAAATATACTTTGAAACATATGAGAAGTAAGATCGATGATTACATTATCCTAGGAATCCATGCATTGTCGGGTAGCTAGATTTTAAGCTCCTGCAGCTGTCAAGATCAACTCCAGGCATTGGATTGATAAAGGAAACACAGTGATATGAGCCAAGCCGAAATCAACAATTCTTTTTGTTCTTCATGTTATATCTTCAGCAAAGGTTTCTAAATACAGCTCCTCAAAATTATATTGGCCCAAATTTGTGTCGGTGATGTCTGACCAATCTGATTCTACTTTGCTTACTTTCACAACAGGACTCCTATGATTATACCTCAAGGTATAAGGCAACTGTTATGGCTTGATCTTCTTTGGTTTAGGTGTTGCCTTTGATGTTCCTACAAGCCGGTTCCTTTGAGAGGCTTCTCCTTATGTTCCTGACATCCTCTTAGCTTTCTAGCAAAAAAACCTCTAGTTAGATCCTTGAGTAAACATCTCAAAATGTGTCTTCAAAATCATACCTTTCAAACATACATCGGAGGCGGAACCAGGTAGCAAACATCTTAAACAATCCTCTTTTAACATACTGTCGGGCTCAGAGCAAAAACTGTTACTGTCATTCTACTAACAAGAAGTGGGCTCGGAGTCGGAAGTGGAATAGTAATCAAAACCGGAACCGAAATGGAAACTGATTCGGTATCCTTCAGATTTTATGTTTTCATATTCTATTTTGGTTCCTATTCCGCTTCCGCCCAGGTTAACATTTTTATGAAGTAAAGCTTCTTACTATAAGCGGAGTCGGAGATGGGATGGAAAATGGAATTGAAACTAAACATAAAACACATCCAACAAAACCTAAATCAATTTTGATCCCACTTCCGGCTATGTTGACCATGTCATCATCAATGATTTTATCAATTTAACGCATAACTCCATTATTAAAGACTAAGGTCATATTAAAAGAAATAAGGCTTAAAATATAGCATAAAATGACCATGCCCATATGACCGTGGGGACGACTGTATTTTAGGGCATCATATTTAATTATTTTAAACGTGATCACAGAAACGCATAAAACCCTAACCTAGAAAACATGATATAAAACTAGGGCACGAATTTAACCCCTCCATTTTAACTAGATGAATGTGTAAATAAAAATCCTAAGTAAAAACAAGATCTTACAAACCCTACTCACTATAAAATGGGATTTAATCTACATTACTGACGAACCCTAATTAAATCTACGCATTTAAAACCTAATGCAGCACGACGCGATCACGACAAAATGTGAAAATGACCGTGCTCTGACTCACTGCAAATCAAAAATGCAAGCACAAAATGAAATCGAGAATAGAAAACAAACAAAGAAAAACAAACATGCCCTCCTACTGAGACGGAAAACTTGCCCAAAGATCTAAATCAAACAAACACAAATAGAAAACACAAAAGCAAATAAAAGAAAACTGAGAATAGGAACCCTACCTCGAACACAAAACCTGGCTAACCTTTTGAATTGATTCGCAAGCAACTATCTCCTCCTCCTTCAATCGATTCACTCAGATGAACTCCACAACTACTCTATTTCGCTCTTTGATTTCTTAAAAATGATAATAATAATGCGTTTAATCCCTAATGAAGGTAAAAATCAGAGTTTCTACCTATGCATGGCAGTTGTCATTAACGCATTAAATGCAGTTAAGTGGAGTCAAAACTGGAGAAGAACAAACACTTCACTACAGTGCGACTTCAGTAAAAATTCAACAACCAAGAAACAATGGGAGCAGAATCGGAATGGAAACTGATTCGAAAACTTAAGGAATTTCCCAACTTCATTCCCATTCCGGGTCCGGGTCCGCTAACAAAGCATAAAACAAAACCAAAAACAAAAGTAAAATAAAAAGACCGAAATAATAAAACTTAACATAAGGACTTAGACCAAAACCAAAAGTTCAAAAAGCGGAGGCGGAGACAAAATGGATTCGGATTTTGTAATTTCCAATAAACACCAACTTAACATCCACTCTGGTTCCAGCTCTGATAAAGACAAAACAAAAGGCCAAAAAGAAAGACCGTCGGGATGGGGATTGAAACAAGTTTTGAAAGAAGTTTTAGAACCCAATTTGGTTTTGGCTCTGATTCCGACAGACTAAACCAAAGAAAAACAAAGTGTTGGAAACAAAAGACTCCAAACTTTGTTTGAAAATCAACAAAAGATAAAAGCACAAAAGGGGGACCCATTTTGACCAAGGAAAAAGATGGGGTGGTTATGCAAGGCATAATAGGAATCATCTTCTACGGATGGTAAAGGAAAAAATATAAATTACGTTTATGACTCCACTATTCTCCATATTGAGGTAGTTGAAAATAAAACTAAAAACACTCAAAGCAATGATGAACATGACTTTGTTGCTGCTGAAAATCAAATAAATGAATTTGTTGTTGTTGGTAATCATATTAATGACATAATTGTAGTTGATTATCAAACTCATAATACAAAAATTAATGACATTAATAACATCATTGCAGCTGATCATCAAACCACAAACATTGCTGCAAATGAAAATCAGATTAACGTCATAAAAATCAAAGAGAATCAAAAATATCAACAAATCAATGTGACAACAAGGGGACAAGCTAAGGTAATACCAAAAGGAGCTGCATCTAAATCATCTGATGCTCCTTCTACAATCAAAACAATTGTTTCCTCTACAAATCAGTACAACATAATTGATCAGTTGAAGAAAATACCAGCACAAATCTCAATATTAGAACTTTTAAAAATATCACCAGCACACAAGGAGATCCTAGAACAAGCTCTTGTTGACAAAATAGTACCTAATAACTTGGAATTTTTCCAGTTCTAGGCTATGGTGGGACACTTAACTGCTCCTCATTGCCTATCCTTTTTTGAGCATGATGATTTATCGCTAAACCATCCACACAATGTTGCCCTCCACATTGAGGTTCTCATTCACAAACACTGAGTCAAGTGTGTTCTTATACATGGTGGAGCTAGTTTGAATATTTGTGCTTTAAAATTGATTCATGCACTAGGATATTCAGAGAATGCTATTGATGCAAGAAGGAAAATCACAATAAAAGCATATGATGACAAAGAGAGATCTTCCAAAGGATTGATTGTCTTACCTATCCAAGTGGGACCAATAGTGAAAGACATAGTCTGCCAAGTGTTGGATAAAGAATTGACATACGATATACTTTTGGGATGTCCATGGATTCACGAGATGCAAGCAGTTTTTTCCACCTATCATCAATGCTTGAAGTTTCCAGTCAATAGACAATAAATAACCATCTCAGTTGATTCAAATAATCCCCAACAATGTAACATGCTTAAGGCAGCTCAAGATACTTTTGTCCCTCATAACAGGGAAGCTAACACTCAAAATTTATCAAACAATGAGAGTCAATTAAATTTTGTGTCAAAATGGGTTGAGAAGAAGGGCCAATCAAAGAATAAAGGTATTTTTGATTCTACTACATCAAACAATGAAAACTCTTTATCAAAATAATTCAAAGAAAAGATCCAATTAACAGACAAAGGCATGGGAGAGTATTCCATTCAGCAATATTTATGTCTTTCATAATTGTTTCCTTCACCAAGAACTTATGGATAACCATCAACATCAATGCAACAATTATCACAACCTATCATAGTTTTTAACAGCAGATTTGTAAAGGCTGGCACTTTGGTTGACGAATTAGAAGATACTGAATTGGCTCTACAAAGACGAGGAAGCATTTACATCAACAACCCCCAACATACAAATGGATCAATATGGAAAAGGAAATACAATCCTAAAGAAGATGGGGTATGAAGGATAAGGACCAATCGGTAAAAGGAAAGAGGGAATTTTAGAACCTATTCAACCTCTTACACTCCATGCAAAGGACAAGACTAGATTGGGATATACAGGAGAAAACAAAGAAGACACAAAAGAGAAAATATGTGAATGAATCCTACAGTTACAAGCTAGTTATGAGACAAACTCTAATGAGTATGAGTGGGATTCGCTATCTGAGGTATCCTTTGAAGATAAAAAAAAAATGGATGTAATACAAAGATATGCACCTACACGTGAGGAGGGACAAAGCTTAGGGACTAGACCCCTTGTGTTTGGATAATATAATATAGATGACTCGAGAGAGGATAAACAGACTCCAAGCGAGATAGATGACTTGGAGGAGAGTAACATCATAACCCTTGACATCCCTATTGAAAAATTTGATGACATTGCTATTCGAACTTTCATTGTTGTTGACCTTCATCAATCTGGTGATCTTTTACCCTTACTACACCCTGAGCTTATTGATTGGGAACAAAATGAGCCTTCTAACCTTCCTATCTTTGTGAATGATGATGCCATCATTAACTTTATTTGTTCTAAAAATCTTGACACAAGTTCCAACCATCAAACTCATAACAAAGCTTCAAGTCGGGGGGTGTCAAATCTTCCAACTGCAAAATTGAAAATATGAACAAAAGATCTAATGGTGAAAACCATTTACGGTAGTGTTAGATCTAGAAAAAGTAAAAATAAAGAGTGCATCTGACAGTGAAAACCTCTTTGAGGCACTGAAGGATGGGGTATTTGACACTCTTCCCAAACATTATCATGAGAGATCATCAGTTTTGGTTGAGCCAACTCAGTCTATCAATGTGGGCATAGCAGACAAAGTAAAGACATTACATTTGGCAACATCAATGATTGAACAGGAAAAGCCTGAGTTCACCAAGTTCTTTGAAGAACAAAAAATAAACTTTGCTTGGTCTTACTTTGATATGTCGGGCTTAAACCCTGATCTCCTCATGCATCATCTATCTCTACCTCCTGGGGTCAAACCAGTCAAGCAAAAGCTAAGGAAAATGCATCTGCATATTGCGTTGTTGGTAAAGGCAGAACTCAAGAAATTGTTAGATGTTGGTTTCATTCATCTAATTGATTATGTTGAGTGGATATCAAACATTGTACCAATTTATAAGCTAGATAATAGCATCGGGATATGTACAAACTTCAAGGATCTCAATAAGGCATGTCTGAAGGATGACATTCCTTTACCAAATATTGACATTATTGTAGACTTGACATCTAGACACGCCATGTTATCACTTATGGATGGCTTCTCAGTTTATAATCAAATCAAGATAGCACCTGAGGATCAAGAGAAAACAACTTTCACATGTCCATGGGGAACATTTTTCTAGAATGTGATGCCTTTTGGGTTGAAAAACGTAGGAGCTACATATCATAGAGCAATGACCACCATCTTCCATGACATGATGTATACTTTTATGGAGTATTACGTGGATAATTTATTGGAAAAATCATATACCAGGGAAGGACATCTTGAGATCCTAGACAAAGTTTTCACTCAACTAGAAAATTTCAATGTCAAATTAAATCCCAAGAAATGTGTGTTTGGTGTAACATCGACAAAGCTTCTAGGGTACATAGTTTAAGAGAAAGTTATTGAAGTGGATCTCACCAAAGTCAAGGCTATTATGGAGATGCCACCACCTAGAAACATCAATCAGCTATGGTCTTTATAGGGAAGGCTTTTGTCAATCTGAAGGTTCATTTCTCAACTAGCAGATAATAGTCATTCGTTCAATCACTTGCTACATAAGAATATCTCTTTCAAATGGGATGACAAATGTGAAACTACTTTCAATCAACTAAAGAAATATTTGATATCTCCACTAATACTGGTGCCACCTACAGAAGGAAAGCCATTATTACTTTATATAACAACAAAAAATATTTCATTAGGTGCTCTATTGGAAAAAGAAGATCCTATAGGAAAGGAATGGGCTATTTATTATATCATTAGAACTTTGAATGGTTATGAGATCAATTACACCTTCATTGAGAAAGCTTGTTTGGCTATAGTATTTTCTACTCAACAGCTATGCCATTATATGCTAACTCACACAATTAAAATCATAGCTAAGATTGATCCACTGAAATACTTACTCAACAAAGCCACTTTAATAGGAAGGCTAGCCAAATGGGTCATGATCTTGAGCGAGTTTGATATCCAATATGTAGATCAAAGAGCCATCAAGGGACAACTGATAGTTGATCAGTTAGTTGAAGCACCTCTACAAGAGATCATCCAATGAGCATTGAATTTCCTAATGCATATGTTCTTACCATCACACCACAACAATGGATACTATATTTTTATGGATCCTACATGCAACATGGATCAAGTGTTGGAATCTTATTTGTCACACCTCAAGGACATACCATTCCAAAGTCCTATAGCCGCGCCTTTCCTTGTAGAAATAATGTAGCTGAATACGAGGCATTAATTATTGGCATCAAAGTAGCAGTTGAATGGAATATCACAAAGCTGCAGGTCTATGGAGATTCACATCTGGTCATTAATCAGGTAAATGATGATTATCAGACAAAGGATGAAAATTTTCTACCGTATAAGAAGATGGTGGATGATTTCAAAAAGTACTTTGTCGAGATCAAATTTGAACAAATACCAAGGGCGGATAAAAAAGCTGTTGATGCAATGGCAACAATTGCTTCTCTCTTGCAGATACCAGAAAAGCAAAGACGTTATGAGTTTATGGTGGAACAAGTGTCTAATCCCACCTACGAAAATCCTGAATCCCAAGTGATATACCATATTGTTGATCCTAAAACCTCCATCTATGGGAAGATCTATGCTTACTTGAAAGACAATACCCTTCCTCCCGATATTTCTCGAAACCAAAAAAGAAAGTTCATTCGCCAAGCCACATGACATACCTTGATTGCCGACATACTTTACCATCGAGTTCTTGATGGTACTCTCCTACATTGTCTAAAACGTAACAAATCTGAGATAGCCTTGCATGAGGTTCATGAAGGTATCTATGGAACTCACTCAAGTGGTCTAACTCTAGCAAAGAAACTCCTTCGTTTGGGGTATTACTGGCCGAATATGGAGGAGTATTTTTAGTATGTAAAGAAATGCCAAAAATTTCAAATCCATGGCAATCTTATACATGCACTAGCACAGGAACTACAAACCTTTGTATCAACAT